>CM044007.1:12857242-12884742 GCA_024085815.1 Flaveria linearis | reverse complement strand
TCGCATGAATATTTGTAGAAGCATCCAAATCTTTCGCATGCATGTAACAACCTTTAACATTTCGCATGAATGATGTGTGCTTGTTGTTGCCAGCTGTTATCCACTTTTCCTTTCCTCTTTTCTCATTTCACGCATTAGTCATGCATTAATATTCTATTCGCATGCATACAATTCCAACTTTCGCATGCTATTCTCGCATGAGACTTTCGCATCAAGATTTCGCATGACTATGCGACTTGCCTGCCTTTCGCATGCATGCATTTTCGCATGCATGCGAGTTTGCTTTCTTTCGCATGCATGCATGCAGCTTCTCGTTGCATGCATTGTTTCCAACATGCATGTAATCGCATGTACTCCAAGTTGTTCATCTCTTATGAGTTAAAACTATAGTGTAATCCAAATTGTTTGATCCTTACATAAACATAAGTAGGTTACATATTATTTAACTTAAACAAAAGTAGGTTACACATTATTTAACTTAAACATAAGTAGATTAACCCTAAATTACTCAAAAACAAACTTAACCTACTCATCAAATATGCTATTTATCCCCCTTATCCAAATCATTTTCTTCACCTTGATTTGAAGCCTTTTGCGAAGCAATAATGTGTGTAAGTTGTGACATAAAATTTGAATTTTGAAAGAGACTTAAAATTTGATCCTACAAAATAAAATACATATTATAAATTGCTATATTTTAACAAAGTATATATTATAATATAACACAATCAATTTTAACTATATTAAGTGTTAAAATGAACACGTTAAACTAACAACTAGATGATTTAATTTTACTTTAGTCATACGGATCAAAATAAACCAAACACACTTAATATACTTATAGAAACATACAAAAATAATGTTGTGTTCACCCATTTTGACCCGTTTTAACCCTTTAAATGTAAGGCCCTGATCCCAAGAAAACCTTACGACTGGTCATTCACAGCAAAAACATAGATTTAAAACATTCTTTAAATATATATATATATATATATATATATATATATATATTATATTGCAGCGGAAAAAGTATAGTAATTGCAATTCATTACAGCATAGTTAAATTAAAATATAAACATTATCTTTAAACATCAAATACTCTTTAAAAAAAATCCTCTTAATATTCTTCTTCATTAGGGATGTCAGTCTTTAGATGTCAAGAAGCTTTAGATCCATGCTCCTATCCCATAAGCCCTAACGCTCACCTGTCAACTAATATGCATAAAAAGTCAGCTTTGCTGAGTGAATTCTAGGTTTACTTTGTTAAATAACTTTTGTAAGAGGTATTAGCTTTAACATTTGAAAAAAATCATCTATCAGAACATTGATACACACGGATTATCGCTTTATCAATGCTTTGCCATTACTTATTAATTATTACTCTTCCTTATCTGTGAATTCCCAGTTACTATCGGTGCCTATGATAAACACAGGACTTTACCGACACGCCAATTTAGGCCTTACTGTCGTACCCAAACAAGCCATTATTGTCATGCCAATCCAGGCCTTACTGACCTGCCTGTTTGAGCCTTTACTTTATCATCGTGAGGGCATAACAGATGCAACCCTCCTTTATCAATTGCTTGCAAGGCTTTACTTTATCAGGGTACACGTTATGGGCACAATAACAGTTCTTTAAGTTTCACTTATATCTTTAGTTTTCATATACAAACAAACAAACAAACAAACAAACAAACCCAGTATATCCCACTCAAGAGCAGGGTCTGAGAGGGGTAGGTGATGTCGAGTCTTTTCTCTATCCAGATAGGTAGAGAGACCGCTTCCAAAGAGACCCCCGGCTCGATAACAAAAGCAATAACGCTAGGTAATCAGCATATAATCAAACATATGATATATGATATATGATACAACACACATCATACAACAAACAGTAAAATATCACCAAAAGGAAATATAAAATGAACAAGCATACATCAGAGAAGCAACAAGTTTTCCCTAAAAAGGCAGAAGCGTACTACATAAACATCAGGCCCCGTAACAAGTAATCGAAGTCCTTTCCTAGATACAGAACCCACTAAAAGTCCTTAATTTTAAGTCTACGCCTCCACTCACTCCTATCCTCGATCATGTGCTCAGAAAGGTGCAAGTGTACCATATCTCGCCTAATTATCTCTTCCCAAGTCAACATAGGTCTTCCTCTACTCTTCCTACCCTCTAGGATGATGTTCTCCACTGCTCTAACCGGTGCTGCCATTGGTCTCCTCTTGACATATCCAAACCATCTTAATCTTCCCTCTCGTATTTTATCTGCAATACAAGCCATTTCTAACTTCTGTCGAAACACTTCCTTTCTTATCCGATCCAGTCTTGTATGGCCACACATCCACCTCAGCATTCATATTTCCGCAACCTCTATTTGTTTCTCGTGCGATTTCTTTATGGCCCAACAGTCTGCTCCATATAGCATAGCTGGGCGTACCGCCACTCTGTATAGTTTTCCCTTTAGTTTTGCTGGAAACCTCTTATCACATAGGATCCCTGATGCTGCTCTCTACTTGCACCATCCTGCTTGGACACGGTGAGCTGCATCGCTGTGTATCTCTCCGTCCTCCTGCAGGTACGAGCCCAGGTATTTGAACCTAGATGTTCGTGGGACCGACATACCCTGGATACTGATTTGGGTGTCCTCTTCCTCCTCGCCACCAAAGTTACAATGCATGTATTCCATCTTAGAGCGACTTATCGTTAATCCTCTGCTCTCTAGCGCTGCTCTCCACTGCTCTAGCTTGTCGTTAAGCATCATTTTAGATTTTGTTATTAAGACAATATCATCCGCAAAGAGCATGCACCACGGGACTGACTGTTGTATAGACTTAGTCATCTCATCCAACACTACTGCGAAGAGAAATGGGCTCAATGCCGATCCTTGGTGGAGTCCCACTTCCACTGAGAATGAGTCTGTGTCTCCTACCGGTGCTCGCACACACGTTTTTGCCCCGTCATACATATCCTTAATTATTTTGATATACCTCTCTGGTACCCCTCTAAGTCGTAGACTTTCCCAAATTAGTTGTCGCGGAACACTGTCATAGGTCTTTTCTAGGTCGATGAATACTATATGGAGGTCCCTTTTCTTTTCTCTATATTTCTCCATTATCCGCCTTATGACATGTATGGCTTCTGTTGTAGAGCGTCCTAGCATAAATCCAAATTGGTTTATTGCTATCTGGGTTTCCCGTCTAATTCTCGTGTCAATAACTCTTTCCTATAGTTTTATCATGTGACTCAATAGCTTTATTCCCCTGTAGTTTTCGCAACCTTGGATATCTCATTTTTTCTTATATATAGGGACTATGACACTGGTTCTCCACTGGTCTGGCATCTTCCCTGTCTTAAAGATAGTGTTGAATAGATCTGTTAGCCACTGGAGACCCTCATCACCCAGGCATTTCCACACTTCAATCGGTATGTTGTCTGGCCCCACCGCTTTAGCCCTTCCCATTTTCTTCATAGCTCTTGTAACTTCATCAACTGTGATGCTTCTACAATAGCATTGGTTTTGTTGCGTTGTTTGGGTTGTTCTATCTATCTCAGTTTGTTGCTTTGGATTCCTTATGTTAAATAGGTTATCGAAGTAAGTTTTTCATTTCACCTTGATATCTTTCTCCTTCACCAAAACCTTTCCATCCACAGCCTTTATGAACTTGACCATTCTCAAGTTCTATCTTCTTCTTTCTATTGCCTTGGCTATCTTAAAAATGTCATGCTCTCCTTCTTTTATCTCTAATCGCTTATACATCATTTCGTACACCGTGTTCTTTGCCTCTGACACTGATTTTTCCGCTTGTCGCTTAGCCTCCTTGTACTTTTCTTTTAGCTCTGCGTGTTTTTTCTCATTGTTACAGCGTATAAACTCTCTAAAACTTTGTTGTTTGATACGTATCTTCTCCTTTACATTTTCGTTCCACCACCATGATTCCTTATGACCAACTGTCCTTGTTGTTGTAACTCTATGCGTTTCTTTAGCTGCTTGGATGAGCCTAGTTGTCATAACCTCCCACTTTTGGTTTACGTCTTCCTGTGGCCCAGTTTGGTTCATTGGTATGACTTTATCTCTAAAAATGGTAATCTTTTCATCTTTGAGCGGACCCCATCTAATCTTGGGTGTAACTCTCTTGTTTTGTTGGGCAATTGGCATCTTGACGCGTATATCCACCACCAACATATGGTGTTGCGTCACAACCGTCTCTCCCGGGATTGCTTTACAGTCCTTCCACGAGCTATGATCTTCTCTCCTCATTAATAAATAGTCTATCTAAGTGTGTCTCCCGCCGCTGCTAAACATGATTCGATGCTAGTCTCTTTTCTTAAAAAACGAATTTATGATGCCTAAGTCATTGCGCTACTGCAAATTCAAGAAGCTCCCTACCGCCGTCATTCCTAAGACCATACCCGTAGCCTCCATGCACTAGTTGGAAATGCTCATTATCCTTTCCGATATGTCCATTAAAATCTCCTCCTATGCATATCTTTTCTTCTCTAGGTATTTCGCCCATAACGTGATCTAAACTCTCCCAGAACTTTTTTCTTTCCGTTTCCCCTAGTCCAACATGTGGTGCATACGCACTAACTACCGTTACTACCTCATCTCATATTACTATTCTTAACAACATAATTCTATCATTGTATCTTCTCACCTCCACTACATTATCTTGAAGTTCCTTAGCAACTAGAAAACCTACTCCGTTTTTCGTTCCATCAGACCCTGAATACCATAGTTTATAACTATTGCACTCTTTTGCTCTTCCACCCCGCCATCTAGTCTCCTGCAGGCACGCTATGTGGACCCTACATTTCTTCGGCACATCAATTAACTCTATTAATTTACTAGTTAGGGTTCCTACATTCCACGATGCCACTCTTAATCTAAAAACCTTATTCCCTATCTTCGCACCTCTCCTCACCGAATATGATCTCGGGGCAGCATAATGGCTCCTACTATCTATTATACCAGACAGAGTCCACTAAAACCACCAAAAAAACACGAACAACACACTAGAAATAAACGAAGCACAAGTAAAACACAATCAAAAGGAACTGCCACACGAGGTCAACAATACGCTAGGGGCACACACAGTAATCAAGACCCAAAAAAAATCAAATAACCCGATAATAGAAAAATCCTAAAAAAATCCTAAAAAAAGAGGATGCCTTCCCCTATTCAAAACCAAAAATGTTGGTACCCCTAACCCAGCCAAACAATCTACACGAAAATAAATATTTAAAGATATAATTAAATTAAAGGCGCGTAAAAAAACAGATATGCAAACCCGAGACAAATCGATCTCACCAAATGTACACCCAACTTTATAATTGGTCGATTTTGATGCTGGTACGTGGTGGCTGGGGGCTATGAGGTTTCTGTGATGGTGGTGGAGGTGGTGGTGGTGGCCGGTGACCTGTGAGAGAGAGGGCAGGGGGCAGGGGGCAGGGGCAGTGAGGGTGTGAGGGTGGTGGTGGCTAGCAGTGACCGGTGGAGGGCAGGTAGGCGGTGGTGACGGGTAGGCGATGATGGAGGGTAGGCGGTGGTGACGGGGTGGGCGGTGGTGACGGGGTGACGGGGTGGGCGGTGGTGACGGGGTAGGCAGTGGGAGGTGTTGACGGTTGGGTTTGGCGGAGGGGGGTTGTTGACTGTGGTTGACTTGGTCGGCGGTAGTCGTCGGTGAGGGTAGGTCGGCGGAGGTCGCCGGTGAGATGGTCGGTGAGGTGGGTTACTTACCTAGGCGAGAGATCCGTTTGGGAGAGAGAGAGAGAGCGAGTTGGTCGCCAGTGGTCGCCAGTGGGGTTAGGTCGGCGGAGGTCGCCGGTGATGTGGTCGGTGAGAGATCCATTAGGGAGAGAGAGAGAGAGAGAACCAATAAGGATAGCTGTGTACGGCCCTTCTTTGTAAATTTTTTTTAGTTTTCATATACACTTAACACATAATATGAAGTAAACTCTTAGTCTAAGCATTCGTATTTCATCAACCATGATAGATAAATCAGATAACCGACCCTCCGCGGGACAGCGGGGGTTCGGGGGCGGCAGCCCCTGATAGCGGGGTTCTAGGGGCGGCAGCCTCTAGTGGGGTCCAAGGGGCAACTCCCATGGCTGGGGCCGGGCTGCCAGGTTAGCGCGCAAAATTTTTATTTTAAAGACTTTATATAGCATATTTTGTTATAGAAAAATGTATTTTCTTGCTAAAACCTCTTCAAATCTTTGCCTTGAAAACCTTAGGTTTACTATGCATAATAGCCTCAAAAACATGAAAAAGCTTGTAAATAGGGGATCTAGAACTCGCCTTGTCAAAGTAAATGGTTTCTCATCTAGGTTTACTAGGCTAGTTACGCACAACACGGCCTGCACATAAGTTAACACTCAAACACGTTATTTCCATGCAATTTCGCTGCCAGTTTCGCTGACAGTTTCGCTGGCAGTTTCGCTGGCAGTTTCGCTGGCAGCTTCGCTGGCAGCTTCGCTGGCAGTTTCGCTGGCAGTTTCGCTGGCAGTTTCGCTGGTAGGCTCGCCGGCAGTTTCACTGCCAGTTTCGCCTAGCAGTTTCGCATGACAGTTCCGCTGTCAGGTGCGCCCAACTTGTAAGGCCCCGTTCCCGGGACGCTTACAACTGGTCGATCATCGCACATAAATATACATTCTCATTTATCTTAATAAACGTCGCAGCGGAAACACTCAAAATGACATTTCATTTTCTTATAAAGGCTTTTGCAAAAATAATACATCGTTAATCAGTTACAAAATACATTGTTGCATTACATCACAAAAGCATTATATGAATGGATGCCATCCAAAAGAGCTGAGTGGCCGCCCCGTGCAATCCTCAGCAACATTACCTGCCAACTGGAAACACATAAAAGTCAGCGTTACTGAGTGAGTTCTAGTTTTATAAATAAAATATACTTTTCTTTCGTTAAAACCGTTCTTTACATTCATGCAATCATACATCATAATAAGGAACATCAACATACACAGTAGCATCATCATACAGGGCATCATCATACATACATAACATACATCATGCATAAACATGCAACATCATCATGCCCAACATACCCCCCCTAAGACCCCAACAATCATCTTACTTGAACTTACGGGAACTTCCACCTCAAAACTTACATCTGCACTTTCCCCCGAAAGTCAGAAATTAAACTACGTCTTTCCTCGGGTACACCAGCCCTATTTGGGCGTATGGGCACCCTTCAGTCGCATGGCCCCCAGGCGACTGAATATCATGCGAATAGACCAATGCGGATGAACGCCTATGCGGATGAACACCCCAATCGTGCGAATGGATCTCATGCGGATGAACACCAATGCGGATGAGCACTTATGCGAATGGGCTCTCAGTCGTATGACTCCCCATGCGACTGGTCCCCCAATCATGCGAATGAACCTCCATCGTGCGAATGAACCTCAATCGCACCCCATTCGATCGTATTGCCTCCAGTCGGTCGCCTACCCCTAGCTGATGCAGAATGCAGTTCATCCCGAACCCAATCTACCATTTTCAACCTCCAAGCTCATCCAAACCCATTCTAAGCCCAAATCAACCATCCTAAACCTTAGGAATGCATACCACAACACCATTCAACCACAAACAAGCCCGGAAACAAACTCCAAACGCATCACACGCAAACACATCACACACAAACACATACAAATGGGTCAAACACACACACACATAAAATGGTTTTCAGATGTGTTCCAGCCCTAAAATTGACCAAAACTTGTAAAAGAGGGGTCCTAGAACTCATACAAACAACACCGAGAAGTAGAGCTTCGATTAGACCAGCTACATAATGATTTTGCACACTTGAATCCACCCGAACCAACTTTTCTCCCATTTTCTCTCTTCTCCTCTCTTCTTGGTTGAGTTTTGCAAGAATGGGGAGGGTGTGGGCTGCCCTCCCCCTTTTATACCCCCACTCATCCAAATTTCTTCCCGTTTTGGCAAGTTTGGTCCCTCGACTTTGGACTTTATTTTTTTCTTCTTTCGTCGACTTTAAAGAAAATATCCGGGTGTTACAAGTCCACCCCCCTTATATAGGTTTCGTCCCCGAAACCTATTATTCTTGAACAAACATGGGTAATGATGTCTCTTCTTCTTCTATCTCACACGTTGACTTGGATCCCTTCCTGTGCTTCAACTATACATGCACAAGAGGAACCACTTTATTTCTCAGCCTCTTCTCTTTTCGATCGATGATTGCCACTGGTTGCTCCACATAATTTAGCCGTTCGTCTACTTTGATATCCTCCAGTGGAACAATCATATCTTCATCTGCCGAGCACTTCCTTAGATGAGATACGTGGAATGTCGGGTGAATTCCACTTAACTTATATGGTAACTCCAATCTATAGGCCACCTCTCCTACTCGAGCAATGATTCGGAAAGGGCCTATGTATCTCGGGCTAAACTGGCCCCGCTTTCAGAAACGAATGATACCCTTCCAAGGTGAGACCTTCAACATAACCCGGTCACCCACCTGGAACTCAATCAGTCTACGTTGTTTATCAGCATATGACTTCTGTCTATCTTTGGCTGCCTTCATGAAGGCTTTGATCCTTTCACGCTTTTCAGTCGTACCCTCGATTACCTCGACGCTCCCTAACTCTTTATGACTAATATCACCCCAACAAACGGGTGTTCTGCATCTCCTACTATATAGCATCTCATAAGGTGGCATACCAATGCTGGCATGATAGCTGTTGTCGTATGAGAATTCAGCTAACGGTAAGTGGTTATCCCAACTTCCCCCAAAATCAATGGCACATGCCCGAAGCATGTCCTCCAATGTCTGGATGGTCCTTTCTAACTGACCATCAGTCTGGGGATGAAAGCCGTGCTAATATGTAACCTCGTCCCCATGGCGTCATGGAATTTCTTCCAGAATTTGGATATAAACCGGGTGTCACGATCAGACATAATAGACACCGGCACATCATGACGAGTTACAATTTCCTTGATGAATAGATCAGCCAACCTCTAAGATGAATGTCTCGCGGATCGGTAGGAAGTGAGCACTCTTTGTCAAGCGGTCAACAATCACCCATATAGCATCATACCCTTTCGGGGTACGCGGCAGCTTCGTAATGAAATCCATGGTGATGTGCTCCCACTTCCACTCCGGTATATCCAAAGGTTGGATCTTCCCATATGGCTTTTGATGCTCGACCTTCACTTGCAAGCAAGTAAGGCATTTACTCACATACTCCACTACGTCACGCTTCATACCCGGCCACCAATAATCTTTCTTCATGTCTTGGTACATCTTTGTAGCACCAGGATGAATAGAGTATCGAGTCTAATGAGCATAATCCAATATCTTCACCCGTAGATCCCCAAAACGAGGAATCCACATTCGTCCAAACACCAAAGGTGGTTTCACCCAACTCCGCGACCAGACCTCTCATTCTTTCAGAGTTAAGATGATCTTCTTTTAATGCCTCATCTTGAAACTCTTTGACTTGCTTCATCACATTCAAGGTCATGATCATCTGATATGCTTTCACCCGAATCGGCTCGGGTCTCTCTTTTTGGCTAAAGGCATCCACCACCATATTGGCTTTGCCCGGATGGTAGTGGATCTCACAATTGTAGTCCTTTATAAGCTCTAAGCATCGTCTCTGCCTCAGGTTCAGATCTTTTTGCTCAAAGAAGTAATTCAAGCTCTTGTGGCCAGTGAAAATGGTGCACTTCGTCCCGTAAAGATAATGCCTCCAAATATTTAGTGCAAAGACCACGGCTGCTAGCTCCAAGTCATGAGTATGGTAACTAACCTCATGAACCTTCCACTGTCGGGATGCATAGGCTTTAACCTTCCCCTTCTGCATTAACACGCACCCCAATCCCGAGTATGAGGCATCAGAATAAACCACCGGATCTTCACTTCCATCTGGTAATGATAGAACAGGAGCTTGAGTCAATCTCATCTTTAATTCTTCGAACGCCTTCTCTTGAGCTTGACCCCATACAAATTTCACATCTTTCCGAGTCAACTTGGTTAGTGGAGAAGCGATCTTAGAAAAGTCTTGGATGAATCTTCTGTAGTAGCCCGCCAAACAGAAACTGCAAATCTCGGATGGCGTCTTTGGAGACTTCCATTGTATCACTGCCTCCACCTTTGTCGGGTCCACCTTAATCCCCTCCGGATTCACCACGTGACCCAAGAATTGAACCTCGCGTAACCAGAACGAGCACTTAGAGAACTTGGCGTATAGCTTCTCCTTTCTAAATGTCTCCAAAACCTCCCGAATATGACCGGCGTGCTCGATCTCGCTCTTCGAATAAATCAGGATATCATCAATAAACATAATCACTGATTTGTCCAGCATCAGCCGGTACACACGGTTCATCAGATCCATAAAAGCAGCTGGTGCATTGGTCAAACCAAAAGACATGAGAAGAAACTTGTAGTGACTGTAACGCGTGCAAAAAGCTGTTTTAGGGATTTCCTGCTCCTTCACCTTCAAATGATGGTAGCCAGATCGAAAGTCGATCCTTGAAAACCAACTGGCACCTTGAAGCTGATCAAACAAATCATCAATCCTCGGTAACGGATACCGATTCTTCACTCTCAACTTGTTCAGCTCACGGTAGTCTATACACATCCTCATTCTACCGTCTTTCTTCTTTACGAATAAGACCGGGGCATCCCAAGGAGAGATACTCGGTCCAATAAACCCCTTATCAAGCAGCTCTTGCCATTGCTCCATCAACTCTTTCATCTCAGTCGGAGCCAAGCAATACGGTGCCTTGGCAACAGGTTGGGCACCTGGTATCAAATCAATCTGAAACTTGATTTCACGGTCTGGTGGCACTCCTGGTAAGTCTTCGGGAAACACATCTGGAAAGTCACACATCACCGGTACATCAGACAGTTGTGGTGTTGGCGTATCCACATCCTTTACATAGGCCAAATAGGCACTACATCCACGCCTCATGCACTTTCCCGCCACCGCCATTGAGATTACTTTCGGGGATCGTCGTAACTCGATCCCCATAAATAGTTACCGAACTCCCGTCAAACGAATCATCTTCTTGTGATACATAATGTTCGCCTCAAAGTCCGCCAACCAATCCATCCCAAGAACCAAATTGAAACCACCTAAGGTCATCACAAATGGTCTAACCGGAAATTTGTGACCTTCTAATTCCACATCACAACCCTCTATCATATCAGAAATCCTGGTAGACTCTCCTATGGTAGTTTCTACATCAAAGGGCACCCCAACACGTCTACTAATAACAGGAAGCTTAGCACAGAAAGAAGAAGACATAAAACTTTTACTAGCACCAGAATCGAATAACACAGAAGCTAAAGTTTGGTTCACTAGAAACGTACCGGACATAACATCAGGGTCCGTCCTAGCTTCCTCTTGTGTCATGGTGAATGCCCTGGCACTCGCCCTCGGTCCTTCACTCCCCGTCTTCTTCACCCCGGAACCCTCGGCCCTAGGCTTTTTACAATCCCTACTAATGTGGCCCTCCATGCCACAGTTAAAGTACCGGATCGCACGACAGTCCCTGGCTATATGCCCCGCCTTCCCACATTTGAAGCACACGTTCGACCCCAGCCTACATTCCCCACTATGCTCTCTCCCACACCTCCCGCACTTCTTTATACCCGCACCCGATGTGACCACACGACGGTCATCCACCCGTGCCTTCTTGTTACCCGTCGAGGCATCACCCCGACCAAACCTCTTCCACTCCAGTTTCGATCACTACCACCCTTCCTGCTACCTTCAGCCACCACCACTACAGCCCTCTTATCATATAACCTCCCTGCCATGTCCACCGCCGACCTAAACGTGCTTGGTCGGGCAGCGATCAAGTTATTGCGGATATCCGCTGGCAAACCCTGAATGTACCTCTTAATCTTCCGTGACAGAGGCGTCACCTGATCCAGCACCAGACGTGCCATCTCGTTGAACTTTGTGGTGTACTGCTGATGTGTCATGGTTCTCGTCTCCAGTTGCAGGAACTCCCTCTCAACCTTGTCCATCTCTCGGTGAGGACAGAACTCCTCAATGACCAACTTCTTCAGCTCCGACCATCTCATTCTCCCTATAGCCCTACTACCCTCGGCTTGGACTATGTTGTCCTACCAGCATAAAGCAGAGTCCACAAAAGAATGGGCAACAAACTTCACCTTTTGGTCCTCCCGGCACTCGCTGATATTCAATACAGCTTCCATCTCTCTCACCCATCGGTGAGTAGCAGCAGCAGTGCCGTTTCCATCAAAAGTAAAGGGCTTGCATCTTTGAAATGCCCCATAGTTACAGCCTCGTACTGTCTCCGGTACAGGCTCATCTTCTTTCTCTTCATCATCGGAGGGAATCGTCTCAGTCTCCGGTTGCTCCCGACCTCCCGAGGACCGGTTCCCCTCCCTTCTTTCTCCTTCCCTTACAACCTGAATTACTTCGGTCACCACAGACGGTAAGATCGTCTGCATGAGCTGATGAACTTCTTCCACAACAGCCTCCTTTATTGAGGCTCTCAAATTGGCGCTCTCATCTCCACCCTCCGGATGAGGGATCTCGGGTCCTTCAGGAACCACCTTTTCAACTCTGGGTCTTCCCCTCTTGGGTCGCGGCTCAGAACCAAGTCCATCACGACCACCACCACGAGAGGCTTTCGAAGATCTACCACCAGCCATTCACACGCACACTGAAAGATTCAAACACCAACATGGTCATTCAAGGGAACAGCTCAGTTTATGTCAAGTATAATAAGTCCCTAATTACAGTGGCCAGTTATGATTAGCCACTTACTTTACTTTTCATACCCCAAGCATTACCTATCCTGACTACATCAGTATCTAAATCTACAAGCAGCACATAAACTACATAACATGCGCACGTAATACCGGTTAACATTAAGAAATACCTGATGGCATGCAACTACTCATACTGGCATCCCTTCCCTTTCCGTCCCATTCTCAGTTTAAGATTATGTTTATTTTGAAAATTTACCCGTTTCACTTAAACTTTAGCTCTGATACCAACTTGTAAGGCCCTTTTCCCGGGACGCTTACAGCTTATCGATCATCGCACATAAAACATACATTCTCATTTATCTTAATAAACGTCACAGCGGAAACACTCAAAAATGACATTTCATTTTCTGATAAAGGCTTTAGCAAAATAATACATCGTTAATCAGTTACAAAATACATTGTTGCATTACATCACAAAAGCATTATATGAATGGATGTCATCCAAAAGAGCTGGGTGGCTACCCCGTGCCATCCTCAGCAACATTACCTGCCAACTGGAAACACATAAAAGTCAGCGTTGTTGAGTGAATTCTAGTTTTATAAATAAAACATACTTTTCTTTTGTTAAAACTGTTATTTACTTTCATGCAATCATACATCATAATAAGGAATATCAACATACACAGTAGCATCATCATACAGGGCATCATCATACATACATAACATACATCATGCATAAACATGCAACATCATCATGCCCAACATACCCCTCAAGACCCCAACAATCATCTTACTTGAACTTATGGGAACTTCCACGTCAAAACTTACATCTGCACTTTCCCCCGAAAGTCAGAAATTAAACTACGCCTTTCCTCGGGTACACCAGCCCTATTTGGGCGTATGGGCACCCTTCAGTCGCATGGCCCCCAGGCGACTGAATATCATGCGAATGGACCAATACGGATGAACGCCTATGCGGATGAACACCCCAATCGTGCGAATGGATCTCATGCGGATGAACACCAATGCGGATGAGCACTTATGCGAATGGGCTCTCAGTCGTATGACTCCCCATGCGACTGGTCCCCCAATCGTGCGAATGAACCTCAATCATGCGAATGAACCTCAATCGCACCCCATTCGGCCGTATGGCCTCCATTCGGTCGCCTAGCCCTAGCTGATGCAGAATGCAGTTCATCCCGAACCTAATCTGCCATTTTCGACCTGCAAGCTCATCCAAACCCATTCTAAGCCCAAATCAACCATCCTAAACCTTAGGAATACATACCACAACACCATTTAAGCACACACAAGCCTGGAAACAAACTCCAAACGCATCACACGCAAACACAAACAAATGGGTCAAACACACACACACACACATAAAACGGGTTTTCAGATTTGTTCCAGCCCCAAAATCGACCAAAAACCTGTAAAAGAGGGGTCCTAAAACTCACACAAACAACACCGAGAAGTAGAGCTTCGATTAGACCCGCTACACAATGATTTTGCACACTTGAATCCACCCGAACCAACTTTCTCCCCTTTTCTCTCTTCTCCTCTCTTCTTGGCTGATTTTTGCAAGAGTGGGGAGGGTGTGGGTTGCCCTCCCCCTTTATACCCCCACTCATCCAAATTTCTTCCTGTTTTGGCTAGTTTGATCCCTCGACTTTGGACTTTATTTCTTTTCTTCTTTCGTCAACTTCAAAGAAAATATCCGGGTGTTACACAACTTTCGTTGGAATTTTCTAGTTTCGCAATATCTATGGGTCAACCTTGTCACTAGAAAAATTACCAGCGAAACTGTAGTTTCGCTGGAACTCTCTTAGTTTCGCTGGATGAGTCCACGGTTTCGCTGATCGAGCTCACAGTTTCGGTGGATGCATAAGAATGGCGAACCAACCCGTTTTTAACCCAAAATTTTAACTTTTTACATCCAAATCCTTGGTTTACCATCCATGAAACCATATCTAACCTTTTTACATGTTTTCATACGTAAAATTTGACCTTTATATGTTTCTTTGAAACTTTTGAACCCAAAATCCTAGAAATCCGGATCTGTTCTAAGGGGATGTTTAGAGGACGATTCTTACCTTGATTTGTTACTCCTTTCTTGTGGTTTGAAGCTCTAACTTGCAGGTCTTCAATACCTTTCACAATAACACACCAAATCCTTGGGTTTTCTTCACTTTCTCACTCTACTTTCTCTCTCTAGAAACTTGGGGGCAACGGTTGCAAATGAGGGCATGGAGGCTGGTCATGCATGTTTAAGGGCTGATTAAGGGCCCTTAAACCCATCAAAACTTAGCCCATAAGGGTTAATTTAGTCCATAGCCCACTTTCTTCCTTATTTAAATTAATTAACCCTTATTTTGAAAAGATCTCAGCCTCTAGTTTGATCAATTAGGTTATATTCGTAGCGGATTTAGCACTAGAATTAAACAAATAAGCAAGAACACAAATGATTTTACATGTAACAGTAAAATTATAGAGAGAGAGAACAATTCTTCAAAAAGGTGTTTTCTATTGAATCACACGTTTGGCAAGGATTACAATTAGGTCATCTACCTTTTATAGGCAGAATGACGTCAGCTGATGTCACTTGATAGTGACATCAAACCGTTATTAACAAACTACTGATAACGAACTAAACTACTGAAGATGTCACAACAGCTGACATCTTCTTACAAAATGCTAAGTGTCAAACTATTACAAGAACTGAAAAGAAACTACTGATAACTACAACGACTGAAGAACAAACTCTTCAGTCGTTTTACAAACTACTGAACTATAACAGCTGAAGAACAAACTCTTCAGCTGTTGTACAAACTACTGAAAAGAGAAAATACAAACTACTGAAAGAGAAAAACCATCACAACAACTGAAGACAACTTCTTCAGCTGTTGTGACAAACTCTGAAGCTTTAGCACTTGGTTTCAGACTTTGATCTTCAGATGTTTCATCAGCTGATGACTTCAGCAGTTGTCATCAGCTGATGTCTTCAGTCTTTGTCTTCAGACTTTGTGCATCAGTTGTTGATCTTCAATTCTTCAGTACTTCAGCTTTTGATCTTCAGCACTTGACTTCAGTACTTGGGATCTTCAGCTGTTGTTCTTCAGATCTTTGATCTTCAGCTGTTGAAGTCTTCAGTCTTTGTCAAACTGCTGATGAAGCTTTCAGCAGTTGTTGTGATATCTTGTGGGACTTAGAGGTTTTTCTGATCTGGTTCATTGGTTCTTTTGGTCCAACAATCTCCCCCTGAACCAATGCAGCCAAAACCTCTAAGCAATTTATTGTCCCACTTATTGATGGCAGGAAGATTGGTCTTTTTCCTTCTTGATCAGATTAGAAGATGACCCAATTAAGCACTGACCTGGGAGGAGGTCTTAAGAATTTGTTTGGCATAGTATGGATGGGAACTCTGTTTTGGGGAACTGGACACAGAGTTGTTGTCCCATCCATAAGACCTATTTCCCAACTATGAGCCTGTAGGATTATCTGGTGTAGGCCTCTAAAAACATCACTTGTTCCTCCATGGTAAGTACTTCTGCCTCACCTTCAAAGAATCTTTCAGGCCCATAGAGCTCTGAGATGTATTTGGCCTGTTTACCACTTTTGAGCTCCACAGTTGTTATGGCCCTATAGGCGAATTCATCTTGGTGATTACCCTCTAAGAACAACTGGAGCTCATTTCTTTGAAGTTTCTCAAGCCTCTTGTAGACTAACCCTTTTTTAACAACTCTGTTCTCCAACATCTTTTATGGTGGGAGGTTAGCCTGATAGGTTTTCTTGAAATCTTCTATGATCTCCTAGGGTGATATTACAATGGCCAAGGAGATCTCTTCACCTACAATCCTTTTCACTAGACCATTGTATCTCTTTGGTATATCTTTCTTCATAATTCTGTGAGACACCCTGGGATCAGGCCAAATACTCAGTTTGTCCTTTTGAAACTGGAATGTATGCCTTAAAGTGAATAATCTCAGATCTTGTTTCCTCATATTCATAATTGATGAGGAAGCAGCATAGGCTTTATCTACTCTTTTTCGGCAGCTCATCATCATGTAGCCTATGCTGTTGTTCTTCTTCCAGTTTAACCTTCACAGCTTCCATCTGTGAGGTGGGAGTGATGGGCATAGGTTTGGCTTTGGGTAAAGATATGACTTCAGAGAGAGGCAGCCTATCTTCCTCATCCTCTTCTTCTTCTTCTTCTTCTTCTTGCAGCCTCAACACCCTTCTCTTCTTCTGCAAGGGTGTATCATCGGCAATGGGTTTTGATGGTGATGGGGTTGGTTTTGTGGGTTGTGGTTGGGTAGGTGTTGGTGTGGGAGATTGGGCAGGCTTTGCTAGTAATCTAGAAATGAGGGAAGGTTTAGTCTTTTTGACTAGCTAAGTCCTGTCCCTAGCACCGGCTTCTGACAGGGCTTCTGCGACCAGTCCTTTGGTAAATTCACCAGCCGAACAGATCTTGGTGGCTATAGCCAAGATTCTGTCCCTGGTCCAAGCTCTCACATCTAGGACTGGTCTCCCCAGATACTTCGAAATAAACCTAGTCATAGCATTGAGTCTCTTTCTCTCCTCTTGGCTATGACTGGTCGATCGGTATTCTATCTCCTTTATTTCCAACTTCCTAATTTCCTGATCTAGCATGGCAGTGTCCTTGTCAAAGCCTTACCTGAACAGCTGATCAATGATAGAGTCCATTGATCGGCTATGCTCAGCATCAGCCTCCTTGACCAGGACTGCTAGATCAGTATCCTTCACCACCTTCTCTCCCTCCTTCTCTCCTTTCTTTTTTTTGTAAGTGACACTGAAATCTTTTTGGATTTTATCCACTTCTATCTGTTCAGCTCTCTCCTCCCTCACCTTCTCCTTCCCCTTCACCTTCTCAGTCTCCTCAGTCCTCTCCCTCTCATTTTCCTCCTCTCTCCCTACTTCTTTCTCCTCCTCTACCCTCTTCATCTTAGCTTGCACTGATGTCTCCCCCTTTTTGGGTGCATTGGTTAGGGTTTGACTATCAGCAAGCGTTTTAGCCACAGCAACCTCCACCAAGGATTGTATTTGTGAAGGAAGCCTCTCATCAAGGGTTTTCATCACAATGTCTGTGATTATTGGTGTGATGAGAGGCAGGGATTGTTGAAAGATAGCAACTAGTTGCTCAGGAGGGTTCTGTTCCTGAGAACTAGTGCCAGAAGCAAGGGCAGGTGTCTGAGTTTGTGGGAGTGTTGAGTATATGTGAGACCTTCAGATGAAGGTGCCATCTGTGGGTGTATGGTGGCAGATGGTCTTGCATCCTGAGACATTTTGGCAAGCAGCTCTTTGAGTTTGCTTACCTCATCCTCTAGGATGGTGTTTTGAGCAACTACGTCATAGAAGAAGCTCAGGTCATCATCAGTTTGCACTGAATCACCTGACCTCCTGACTTGGTCAGGATGTACATGCACTGAGTGTGGCTCAGTAGTTGCATGTGCCCCTTTGTCTTGGTACTGGGGACTTCCAGCCTCCGGATTGGATCCATCATCGGCAGTTGCCTTTGGTGAGGTCTTGTTGATGGTACCAGCTTCTTCCTGCTCAAATGCTGATGCAGGGGAAGTGGCAGCCTCACCAGATTGCCTTATCTCCCTAGCCACACTGGGAGATGAGACATGTGATTCTCGGTGTTGTGGGCTCCCACTAACACTTGTTTCCACCCTCTCTTTGGTTGGAGATACCCCAGTTGTGATTGGGTTCTAGGGAGAGGGTGGAGTGTTCAGATGGGTCAACACTTCTGCAATTATTAAAGTAGGGCTTTTAGGGGCGGTTGCAGTGGGAGATGGGGTAGAAGCAGATTGCACATGGGGAGGAATGTGCTTTTTAATGGCAACCTCCTCAATTGAGAAAGGTTCCAGATGTGTGGTAGCCCCTGAAATGGTTGCATCAGGCTCCTGTAAAGAGGAAACCTGTGCGGTTGTGGTCGGTGGAGTCGTGGTGACTGCTGGGAGAATCTAGCCAGCAGTCACTTCCTGCATTTGTGTTGCAGGGGCATCCTCAGGGGACTCATCTCCCTAAGTAGCCTTTTTGGGTTTTCTTTTGGGTTTGGGTTTGGTGGGGACTTTGGATTGTGAGGTGGAGGCTGTGGGTTCCAGCTGCGTGGGTTTTCGCAGCTTGGCAGCCTTTTTAAGGGTTTGGTCGGTGTTGTGCCTGGAGTATACCTCAGCTAAAACAGCCATGGCAGGGACCCCAGTGCCAACAAGTCCCTCAGCATTAAGCTGACTCTCTATCATGGCCATAATGAACCGTGGATATAAAATCCAACGGTTGGCAAATGGTTTTGTGGCCATGTCCTTGAGTTCTGAAAAAATTATTTCAGTCAAGTTTAAAGGTTGTTTATCAAGGATAGAATACAATACCTGCTGCCACCTTGAGGACATCTGGTCCCATGAGGATGTCTTTGGTGCTAGGCAAACATTTACCATGTGGAATATGAGTCGTTCTGCATCATGGAAATGTTTCTTCAGCAGGGTTGAGGCCGATAGGTCTCCCTGATAATCATAGTGAGCAAAAGAAAGGTCAAGGGTGCCTTTGGGGTAGTCGGTTGGGTAGGTGGCATCATCCAGCTTTAGGGTTTGTCGGATTATAGCTGGAGTAATGACCACCGGGTGGTTGTTCACGGACGACCGGAGAGAGACCTCGCCGTCATTCTCTCCAGTTTGGATGGTGATATTCGTCCAGAACTGTGATAATGAATCAGCGTAGATGATGGGATTTAGTAGGAAGGCCGTTTGGTAGGGTGAGTCGACCATCAAATCTATGGCATGATGAAATTTGGTCCAGAAAGGCGATTTTGTGAGGTATGCGACATAGTTGTGTCGTGGCTTTTGTTGCATGGTCGCCATTAATGGTGTATGGGAGGTTTCAGAGTTTTTGAAATTTTAGGTCAAGTGAGAATGAAAAGCTCTGAAGGTTAGGTATTTATAGGGTATGGCAAAGGCTGAAAGAAAACTACTGAAGGTTTTGGTGTTAGTCATCAGTTGTTGAAACTACTGATGACGTGGTTTGAACCTTCAGTGGTTGTAACATCTGAGGACTGGGTGTTAGTCTTCAGTAGTTGAAACTACTGAGACCTTGGTTTTGTCCTTCAGATGTTGTAAACGGCTGAAGACTTGTTGTTAGTCATCAGTAGTTATAAACTACTGAAGATATGGTGTTCATCTTCAGACGTTGTAACAACTGAAGACTTGGTGTTAGCCTTCAGTAGTTGTAAACTACTGACATCAGCAGTTATGAACTACTGAAGACATGGTTTTGCTTCAGTTGTTGTAAACAACTGAGGACTTGGTGTTAATCATCAGTAGTTATGAAACTACTGAAGACATGGTTTTGTCCTTCAGTTGTTTGGGTATGAAACAGCAGATGTAGCTATCATCTGAAGAGTAAAGTTACTCATCAGTTGTTTCCGTCAATTCAGTTGTTTCATTCTGACCTCCACATTTACTCATCAGCTCTTTGGCTGACTTTCAGATGTTTCATTGGCCCTTCAGCTCTTGTGAATATTTTATTCCTCAGCTCTTGTGAGCAGATGTTCATAAGTGCTGATAAATTATTCTTTAGAGCTGGTGAACAAATTTTGTCTTTCAGTACTTGTGTAAGATTACACATCAGTACTTGTGAACAAAATTTGTTCTTCAGTACTTATTTGTTTGAAAATTGTTCATTAGTAGTTATAACCACATCAGTAGTTGTAACTACATCAGTTGTTTTCAACAAATAGTGTACTTTAGTACTTTGAAGCATGTTAGTCTTCAGTATTATGAAAATGCTGAAGACTAAATTACTCATCAGTACTTATATTTGACCTTTGCATACCAATGCTCATCAGTACTTGTGAACTGAGAACATCAGTATTAGTCAAATTATTCTAGCTGTAGCATACCAAGCCTTAGTAGTAGATTTTGAAATGTGGCACTATCTAAAGGCTTAGTAAAGATGTCTGCAAGCTCATCAGCACTAGGCACAAACTTTGGATCAATCAGACCTTTTTCATAGCAATCCCTAATAAAATGATGTGATCTCAATATGTTTGGTCCTAGAGTGCTGGACTGGATTTTTAACAATGCAAAGAGCTGAAGCACTATCCATTAATAATGGAGTCTTAGTCTCTGTAATGCCATAATCCAAAAGTTGGTTCTGAAGCCAAAGTACCTGAGATGTACAACTTGCAGCAGCAATATACTCAGCTTCAGCAGTGGATGTAGCAATTGATGTTTGTTTCTTACTCTGCCAAGAAACTAAACAATTGCCTAGAAATTGGCAACCACCAGAAGTGGATTTTCTGGTGACTTTGCATCCTGCATAGTCACTATCAGAGAAAGCAACTAATTTGCAAGAATGCCCAGTTGAATACCAAAGACCTAGTGATTGGTTACCTTGCAAATATCTAAAGATCCTTTTGACTGCAATCAAATGGGATTCTTTAGGTGCAGCCTGAAATCTAGCACAGGCAGATGTTACAAACATGATATCTGGTCTAGAAGCTGTAAGGTACATCAAGGACCCAATCATACATCTGTAAAGGGTTTCATCAACCGCTTTACCCTTCTGATCTATATCCAGTTGTGTGATGCTGCTCATGGGAGTAGAACAGGGCTTACAGTTTTGTAAATCAAACTTATTCAACAACTCTTTTGTGTATTTGGACTGATGAATAAAGATACCATCAGCCCTTTGTTTGATTTGCAAACCTAGAAAGAACTGTAATTCTCCCATAGCACTCATTTTAAACTTTTGCTTCATGAGCTTTGTGAATTCATCACACAACTGTGGATCAGAGGATGCAAAAATTATATCATCTACGTAAATTTGAACAAGGAGCTTATGCTGTCCCACAGTCTTGATGAATAATGTTTTATCAATGGTGCCTCTAGTGAACTTATTCTCTAGAAGAAAAGTTGATAGTGTCTCATACCAGGCTCTAGGAGCTTGCTTCAGCCCATAAAGAGCCTTATCCAGCTTATACACCCAATCAGGATGTTTATTGTCCTCAAAGCCTGGTGGTTGACACACATAAACTTCCTCTTTTATTTTACCATATAGAAATGCACTCTTGACATCCATTTGATAAACTTTAAGACTGTGAAAGGCAGCATAAGCTAAGAACAATCTAATTGCCTCCAGTCTGGCTACAGAAGCAAAGGTTTCATCATAATCGATGCCTTCCTCTTGTGCAAACCCTTGGACAACCAGCCTGGCCTTGTTCTTAACTATTTGGCCCTTTTCATCTGTTTTGTTCCTAAATACCCATTTAGTGCCTATTGCACACTTACCTTGGGGTAAAGGAACAAGCTCCCATACTTACTGTTTCTTGAACTGAAGAAGCTCAAGCTGCATTGCTTCCACCCATCCATTGTCTCTTAAGGCAACATGATAGTTCTTTGGCTCTTGCTGACTGATGAAGAGAGCATAGAAGTAGAAGTGGGACAATTGACTTCTGGTTGAAACTCCAGCATTGATATCACCAATGATTTGAGATGTGGGTGATTCTTCAGCTCTTGATAGACTATAAGATCAGTGTAAGTGTTTGTAGGACTTTCAGCAGCAACAGATGGTGATGAAGATTCTTGAAACCATGTAGGAGATGGTAGCTCAAATGAAGTAGAGCATGCAGAAATTTCATCAGCATTTGTTGTGGATGGGGCTGCTGAAGCTACGGAAGCAGCAGGTTTAGTGGACTCAGGCAGATGGTCACTAAACCTGAAAAGGTGAGTACTGACTACATCATCATCAGTACCACCAAGTGGAGAACTATTGACAGGCACAACAGCTGGAGGTTGATAAGGAACATATTGCAGTATGTCCAGATCAAACAACTCCATAGGGTTTTGTGGAATCTTGTCCTTTGGAGATTCATTGAACTTGACATGTAGAGTTTCTTCAACCATCTTTGTCATACAGTTGAAAACTCTGTATGCCTTGCAAGTTGATGAATAACCAACAAAATACCCTGCATCCACCTTACTGGCAAACTTCTGGAGTGGATTGCTAGTGTTGAGAATGAAACATGGACACCCAAAGGCTCTAAAGAAGGAAATCAGAGGGGCCAAATGATGAAGTACTTCATAAGGAGTCTTCATCAACCTCTGATTCACTAATGCTCTATTCTGCACATAGCAAGCTGTGTTGACAGCTTCAGCCCAAAAGGTCAGTGGCAATCCTGAGTCAGCCAGCATTGACCTTGCAGCTTCAATGAGAGTCCTTTTCTTTCTCTCAACCACTCCATTCCGTTCAGGAGTTCTGGGAATACTGAACTGCCTTTTAATTTCCTTGGACAAGTAGAAGTCATCAAGTGTGTGGTTTCTAAACTCTGTTCCATTGTCACTCCTCACACACTTGACCTGCAGGGAATACTGCTTCTCCATAAATAACACAAAGTTCATAGTAGCCTTGGCAGCTTCATCTTTGGAGTGCAAGAAGAAAGTCCATACAAACCTGGAGTAATCATCCATAATTACCAGGCAGTATTTCTTCTTTGCCATGCTCATCACCCTGACAGGACCAAAGAGATCCATATGCAGGAGTTGCAAGCAGGCAGTGGACTTTGGTTCTTCTATTTGAGGGAGTGAAACTCTGTGTTGTTTTCCCTTCAAGCAAGCAGTGCAGTTGTCTTCACACTTGAACTCCTTCAATGGCAATCCTCTTACTAAACCATGGTTTATCAGCTGATTCATGTTCTTGAAATTAACATGCCCCAGCCTTCTATGCCATAAAGTAGATTCTTAAGGAGAGGCCTTGGAGAATAGGCAAGGATAGCCTTTTAGATCAATTTTCTTGGAAAGATCTAAGGCATATACTCTTCCTGTCCTGTTGTCCTTCAGGAGAGTATATTCATCCAACACCTTGTCAATCAAACTCAGAACTTTGGATGACAGAATCCGACAGTTCTGGCTTATGAAAAGGGCAACATGGCCTTTATCACACATTTGACTGACACTAAAGAGATTGTACTTGAGATTCTCCACATGGTTGACATCATCAAACCTTATTTCCCCATTGGAAACAAAGCCTTTTCCGATGATGTAACCCTTTGCATCATTGCCAAAGGAAACAAATCCCTTCTTTCCTTAAGAGTAGTCATTAAGAAGAGAGCTGCTCCCTGTCATGTGCATGGATCCTCCACTGTCTACATACCAGATGCTTCTATGGCATGTTGAAGAACCCTGCAATCATCATAACAGATTAGTTAGTTTTGGAGACCCAAACCTTTTTGGTTTTGGGTCTGTTCTCATCAACAGATATAACACTAACAGGTTTGTTATGTGTGACAGTCTAAGGTGAAGGAGATGGTGTAGAAGAGGAACCCTTTGGCTTGGATTTCCTTTTCTGTGGTTTCAACACAGGAGCATCTAATTGGTTGACTCTTCCCATTAGATGTTGAACCATCATCACAAGTTGTGTCTGACTTTGTGATAAAGCTTTCAGCTCCTCAGACACACAAGTGCTTGCTAGTGATGGATTCCTGTGTTGCACCATCTTCTTTTGAGCAACCTCAGCTGTTGCCTAATTAACCCCATCCTTCTTTTTGGATTTCTTCTTTGACTTTGGGGTTTCAGATTTTGATGTTGCTGATACAAACTTGGACTCAAACTCATTTTTCATTTCATTCATTTTCTCTTTAATTTTCTCTTTTTGTTTGAGTTTGGATCCCCTTTTGTACCAGCAATCATCAGTAAGATGATTGAACAAGCCACATATTTCACATGGCTTCTTCTTCATCTTATGTTGATCATCTACTAAAGAAGATGAAACTGCTGAAGACTTGTTCTTCAGCTGTTTGCTGTCAGTACTTGCAGTTTTCTTCTTTGTAGTACTTGCTTTCCTGACATTCTCTTTAGTAGTCTTCAAACCCTTTTTACTGACAGTTTTCTTCTCTTCAGTACTGATAGTAGTTGGGTTTTGAACTTCAGGTGTTATCACTTGCTCTCCAATACTTTCAGTACTTCTAGAGACAGCACCTGAATTGATCAACTTTTTGATAATGTGACATTCAACATTTGAACCATCAGCTGTTTTAGCATCAACTGATTGGTTCTGTGAGAAATGAATGCTGACTTCTACTTCTGATGATGCTGTATCAGATAGTAGGTCACATGATGAGAAGGATTGGTTATTGATCTCTCCATCAGATTCAACTTCTGCTCTGGAAGTATAATCTGTTGGAGGAGCAGTGTGATTATAACCAATTCCAAACTTCACATTGGAAGCTGATTGCTTACTCAAAAGCATTTCAAAACCCTTGCAGGATTGTACCCATCGATCACACTCTACCTGGGTAGCTGCAAGTGTTTCCTTGAGGTCTCTGTACTTCTCTAGAAGTACCTCTTCCCTAGCCTCATCCTCTTTGATTTGGCATTTAAGCTTATAAATCTCATCATTTTTATCATTAATCACAGCCTCAAATTCAGCTTTTCTTTTGGAAATGGTTTGCTCTAGCTCAAAGTTTTTATCAATTAAAGCCACATTTGCCTCTCTAATAGAAGCAAATGCTGCTATGCATGAATCAGAACAAAGCTTGGCTTTAGCCTCAGAAGATACATGTAATGAAGCATTGGATGATGACCCATCAGCAGAATCAAAGGCCATTAGAGCAAGATTCCCAAATGGATGATCACCACCATGTTGACTAGCACCTTGGAATAGTTGTTCCTGACCAGATAAATCATCTGGCAAACTACTCCAGTCAACAACTCCTGGGGTGAAGAAGCTGTGTTGTTGAGGTTGGGGTTGATGATGAGATTGGGAAGGTTGAGGCTCAGGGAGAGCATGTGGTGGCTGAGCAGAAGGTCCTTGAGCTTGACTGGGCTGAGGCACATAGTAGCAGGGGTATGGGTATTGCATATGACCCTGAGGCACAAAGAAAGCAGGTGATGACTGTGCTGATGATGGATAACCCTTAGAACTGGAATGTTGCCCTTTGTTCTGTGAGCTATTACTAGGAAAAGTCACAAAGGGTGCAAAGATGTTAGATCCAGATGATCTACACTCTCTAGCAAAGTGTCCAAGCCTGTGGCACTTGTGACACCTCAGCTTGCTCTTGTCAAAACCAACCTTGGTTTTGCCTAAGAGACCAGGAAATTTCCTGCCAGTTCTCTTGTAGAACTTTTGAGATCGAATATTTATCATAGCCATCTGACTCAAAATATCCATCTCTTCCAGATCATCATCTGGAATGCCCTTCAAGTCCTCCATCAGGAAACACAGGTTATCACTGCTACCCCCTGAACCACTATTAACACCAACAAAAGCATGTTTAGAGTTGGTAGAGAAATCAATATGCTCATCATAGGCACTCTCTGATGCAGCATATTTCGACTCCTGACCTATCAAGGCAGCATTGCCAGTGACAAAGTCATCAGTGAGCTTGCCAGAGATGGACAACTTCCTCTTTTGCTCTATCTCTCTCTCAAATGTGAGCAGTTTCCCATGAAGTTGGGTGAGAGATAGAGTATCCAGATTTGCACTGGAGCGTAGGACAATGGTATAAGTGTCCCGTCTCTCAGGCAGTGATCTGAGGAATCTGTTGTTCATCTGGCTATTAGAGTACTCTTGTTTGACCATCTTCAACTCATAGATCAAACATGAGAACCGCTCATACTGTTGAGTCAGAGTCTCACCCTTCCTATGAGAGAATGTCTCATATTGTTGGATGAGGATTTCCCTTATGTTTGCTAAAACCTCATTGGTTCCTCCAAATTGTTCCTTCAGAGCAACCCAGAGATCATGAGCAGTTTCATGATGCAAAAGCCTTGAATAGATCTCATTTGGAATTGCCATAGGCAAAATTCCATGGGCTTTAGCATCAATCTCGAACAGCTTAAGATCTTCGTCCGAATATTGTTCAGGTTTCTTCGGAACCTTCTCATTTGATTCAGGAACGCTCACCATAGGCATGTGTGGTCCATGTACCACTGACTTCCAACAACCATAACTGTTGACAGACAAGTGATGGAGCATACGACGTTGCCATATGTTATACTCGTTCCTCATAAGCATCGGAGGCTTGGTAGAGGAACCAGAATTGTGAGGATCGTTCGTTGGTGTCGCCATCTCAGATTTCAGTCAAAATCAAGTTAAACAAAACAAATGTAGCTCAAAACCACGAGAACCTCAAGTTTAACGGCCAGAAACAGCAGAGTCTCAATCTCTATAACTAATTCTTGCAAATTGCTAATTCGATCAAACGTAGAGATCAAAAGAGCAGTTTCAATGATCAATAGTGAAATCGATCAATGATTAACCCGCTCTGATACCATTTGAAAGGATCTCAGCCTCTAGTTTGATCAATTAGGTTGTATTCGCAGCGGATTTAGCACTAGAATTAAACAAATAAGCAAGAACACAAATGATTTTGCATGTAACAGTAAAATTATAGAGAGAGAGAACAATTCTGCAAAAAGGTGTTTTCTATTGAATCACACGTTTCGGCAAGGATTACAATTAGGTCATCTACCTTTTATAGGCAGAATGACGTCAGCTGATGTCACTTGATAGTGACATCAAACCGTTATTAACAAACTACTGATAACGAACTAAACTACTGAAGATGTCACAACAGCTGACATCTTCTTACAAAATGCTAAGTGTCAAACTATTACAAGAACTGAAAAGAAACTACTGATAACTACAACGACTGAAGAACAAACTCTTCAGTCGTTTTACAAACTACTGAACTATAACAGCTGAAGAACAAACTCTTCAGCTATTGTACAAACTACTGAAAAGAGAAAA